>OU898278.1:67385178-67421839 GCA_918026665.1 Diabrotica balteata
AGTCGATCATTCGTTCGAATTTTGGTTCTAATATTGGTTATCTATCATACCCAAAGGGCACCATAAAATATTTAACGTTATAATATGATATAATGTAACGGTATGACAGTATGACAAATCTTTTGGTTTCGCACGGAAGCACGCCTATGTACCTTTACAAAGGGAGTCATGCATAACCTTTAAGTTGATCGTAATACATAACTGCAACAACACGAAAGTTGACGACTTGTGTTAGTATACACAGTGCATTCGGTACGTTTTTTAAACATGATTAGAAAATTGTTGTGGAGGCTATTACAGAAGTTTTTAAAATTTTCGCGTATCAGCACCTTTTCTGTAAATGGGGTGAATATTGTTATCCATTTAATTTTTTTCCACAATTAGTTAAATAATTCCTGCTGGTATTTGGTCTAAGCCTACTTCTTTTCTCCATTCAAGGTGTCTCATCGGTAATTATACTTCCTCTGTATGGTACCTTGTATATCTGTTTATGTAATTTTCGGCTATTTAATCTCTTATAACAAAAAACAGTTGTTTCGGATACCTTTATCGCGTTTCTTTTTTTATGGATGAATATGCTGCCATTTTCATCGTCTACTATTTCATATGGAGCTACACGATCAAGAATTCCAAATCAAGAAAACACAAATAACACTCCGGATTATATTATATAACTAATAGTCGGAAAATGAAGAGCCAGAGTTAGATGGCAAAGAAGCCAAAATCCTAATGACAAACACACATATAATCGACTAATCGGACAATTAAGATCAGCGCTACATGAATCACGCAATGCCACATTTGAACACTACATTAGTACATTCTCTAAAGATCATTCAGTATGGATAGCAACAAAAACCCTCAAAGAGACCTGAAGAACACAACTCACCAATTACAAAACATAACGTTAGTTGAGGAAGATCAGACCAGGAAAAAAGTTAACATTTTCAGAATACTTAGCTAGTATTTTTAAAATATACCAACCAGATAATAATAATCAAGCAATAGAACACTAAAAACTTTTGTTTTTAACTGTTCGCCCGTGAATGACTTGCCATTTTTTAAATAAAACTTCATATTGCACTTTTTTATTGTATTTTTATCATTTTTCAAGATAATTCTTGTAGGAATATATTTATTTATAACATACTGTCTTATGGTTTCACGACAAGTATTACGGCTTGATTATACAACCTAAATATATCTTGTACCGCACTGTTAATTGAGAATTATGTTTGTAATGCGATAAGAGGACTGTATATACGAGACACCAGTGACTCATGCCACACATAAAACTTCGACAGGAAATTCTATTTCTACATTTCTATAAAAAAATAGATTACTTGTTTTGTGTAATAATTTAGTTTAGGTCGAACAAGAGTTGCAGTAACAAATTTTTCTGAAATAGAATATAAATCATATTTCGAATGCTTGGTGAAAGATAACCAATTTATAATATTCCCGAAAACGTAAAAACACATTTCTTTTGGAATATGGGTCGATGAATTCAAATCATAGTTCAAGAAACGAATTTATGTGCAGATGTTCTACTACAAAAAATACAAAACCAAAATCTAGATTAAAAAATCGCAACTATTTATACTGAAACTTCACCCCATTATTGATTTCACAAGTGATAAAGTGGGTCGACAAACAACCAGTTTTAATTATTACAACATTTAAACATAATAGTTGTATCTTGGTTTATTCAAGTGGAAAGAAAAATTAGACACAAGTGCCAAAACCACAAACTATTCTATTAATATTATTATTATTCTATTAATATTCTATTATTAATATTGATCTTATTATTATATTATTATTATGAATTCAACGAAATACATATATTTTACAGTTTTATTTTTATTTAAATATTAAACTTATTTTAATACTTAAAATAATACAAAAAATTAAACATAACGTTAATATCTATGTCATTTTTGAAAACTGTAACCTTTGCGCTATTGCCTTTCACTTGATGAATCGTAGAAAATCTAAAAAACATCAGATTTTCAACAATTTTTTTTATTTTCTTTTCATCATCTTTTAATACTAATTATTCTATTCCCAACGAAACAAATCCAAAGACATAAAAATTTTAGTTTATTTACAAAAAATGTATTTACAACTACACTGGTTTCGTTTATAACAATATGTCAATATGATGGGTTTAAAAATCGAAAGTAAGAATTATAAATATTTAAAATCGATTTCCATTTAACAAAATTTTAAATTACGGCAAAACTATCAGTCCTAGTTATAGGACATCCGTATATCATTCGAAATAGAATTTTTTTTAATTTAATAATTTATTAATATACAGGGTGTTCCATGTTCCATTTAAAATAAGCCTTATATTACACATTGAATAATCCAATAATGAAACCTAATTAATCATGAAATCATCAACCTACATACTATACATTTAAAATTTTTTCAAAATCTTTTACCGTTTTGCTGTAATATTCCTTTCCGTTAGTGGTCACTCACACTGTATATATATATATATATATATATATATATATATATATATATATATATATATATATGAACTTTGATAAAAAGGCAAATATCGAGCACTGTTTCATTAATTAAATCTTGCCCAAGTACTTTCGCTTCCTAGAGCATCTTTAGGGCATCTGAGATAAGCCAAGGAACGTTTTTTTTTTTTTAATGAAGAAAAAGATTAAATACTATTATTTTTTGCTTCCTGATAACTTACTATCATCATCCTTTTTGTAATTTTTCCATGATTTGTACACAACGGAACAATACAATACTTCACCATGTTTAGTTTTTTTTTACTAGTACAACACAAAAATTATTGCTACAATAGGTAACTCAAACTAAACTTTAAAAACTAAGTAACCAACTTAAATTAAAATTACTAAGAATAAATGCAAACAAAAGTTAACCCATTCGCTGCCAAATTTCTTTTTTTTTTTTTTTTTTTAATTTTATAGCTTCTACTAGGTCAATTTTATATTCTTAACTTATAGAAAAATATTTAAAAAATTCTTAATCTTTTCACAGTAGCCCTGTGTCTAAGAAATTTTTTGTTTAAATTTTGAAACATGGCCATAAATAGGTAATAAAAAAATCAACAACGTCAATTTAAACTTAAACCTTTATTGATAAAAAATGATAACATTTTGAGAGGATCTATTAATTTTTTTCATGAAAAGATTTGAAGCAATTAATAGGATGTACATTAATTTTACAAATATCGCATCCAAAAGTTGTCTTTGTTTTACAAATTTTGCATCTGTTTTGTATTAAAGAAATTGGGTAATGCAGAACCGACATATTTTGTGAAACAGATCCTGGAATTTTTCGAAATAATGTTCTTAATTTATCTTATCAGGTTTTGGTTGTCGAGGGTTGAGTAGTAGATATGTTGCCACAATGCTTCTTGTAAACTTTAATAAATCCAATGGACGCATACTTTCAACGAATTCATCAGCGTTAGATTGAATGTTATTGTGGTGTTGAATTTGCCACCACCATTTATTGTTACGCAGTTTTGGTCTATAGTTAGCGATATTTCTATCCATTAAATCAGTACCTCCCATATGAGTATTATACTGCTGAATTGCGTAAGGAACGTCTACCATTATATATTTTTTTTCTGCTGCAGAATAACGACGTACCGATTTTGTAGGTTGAACGCCATAACAATTTGAAGCCATGTGAACGATGGCATTATCCTTCTACTGGATAATTCTTCATCAGAACTTGTGTATGAATTAGCGGATCCTCTAACTGATTTTTTCATTACGTTTTTATTCAACGCGCATTTCCCAATTCTATTATGTCTAATGGTGCCCGTGCAACCATATCCCAATTCACTCATGGCCTTTATCAGTGGAAGTCCGGTAAAAAAGTTTTCAATTAAAAGTAAAATTTTTGATCTGGAAAATTATACTTCACCCTCTCGGCACAAGTTGTAACTACAGATCCACCTAGCCCCAAGTTACTCTCTCCTAGTAAGGTTTCTTTCCCTTGGTAAGGTTCGGTACCCACAAGATAACTATTTGATACATTCTGAGACCAAAATTTAAACCCATATCTAATAGGTTTCCCTTAAATACGCTGTTTATAGCTATGGTGGCTGTAGTACGGTACCATGGATTCATCAACAGATACTGATATGGTTTCACCAACCGGCACATATTTTATAAATGGACTGTTTAAATGTTCTATGAGTGGTCTTATTTTAGCAAACTTATCATTTTTTTGTAGCTTAGTGTTATCGTTCTCAAAGCTTAGTGTTATCTGAAAAATGTAAATTTTGCAAAATTTCTCTAAACCTATTTCTCGGTATTGCGTTGGCGATTGCTTCGTTTCTGAGATCCAAATCCAAACTCCAGTACATATCTTTCCGAGGCCTTTGGGAATAACCAGAAATCAGTAGGATTCCAAAAAATACTTTAAGTTCTTCAATCGTAACCTCAAATGATGTGTTTGCATTTTTGTTTCGGGCATACTTTATAGTCTCGTCTTTTATGTATTTAAAGAAATTATCACACCAAAAAAGTGTAAAGAAATCGACTGCACTTTCACAATGAACATTATTTCGATTTGAAAGTGAGATATTTTCTTGATGATTATCTAGGAACAAGTCACCTCTTTTCCAGTCGTTTTGTCTATTGGATTTATTCGCTCTTTTATTAGATTGACCCACATTTATTGGAAGTTCATCATCACTCGTCGAGAACATATCTTCAGCGTCTTGTGTCTCACATTGTGAAATAAGAGTTGCCTCAGCTGTTGCGTTCAGTATCTTTGATGAAAACTTATTAGAAAAATCATTGAAATTTACATCATTCGATGATTCAGAATCTCCATCAGAATCTTCCGCTGGAGGATAAATGTATATGTTTGCAGAATCAAACTCCTTCTGCTTCTTATTTAGATCATCGATTAGATTGTTCAGAGTATCAGCTGAACAACTCGTTTTCTTTTCATAAAATGTTTTCACATCCATAATACCAAACTAAAAAGAAAAACCTCAATTAGCAACATATACCGTTAATTAATTACTATTTATAACTGGGAATAAGCCACAATTAAAGATAAAAATACGTTTATTGACGTTTCAATTTCCAATTCGGAAATCGTTCTCAAAACTGTTTGTATTTTGAGAACGATTTCCGAATTGGAAATTGAAACGTCAATAAACGTATTTTTATCTTTAATTGTGGCTTATTCCCAGTTATAAATAGTAATTAATTTACAATGCCACAAGAAAATAGCTTCAGAACAATATACCGTTAAGTTCCATTTTTGGAACATGCAAAAACTAGAGGTTACTCGGTGTATTCAATTTGAGGTTAAGCATTTAAACGATACATATACATTGTATAGGCATATAATATTGCTTAAACTTACCCCGATCGTAATATTTCATAATAGAAAATAGATATAATCGAACTAGAAGTTATACAACTGCACCTTTCTTGAAATTTTGATATGAATCACAAAACAAATGCCACTTATACGAAACCAGTGAGTAAATTCAGTATGGACGTGTTGTTTTGACACTACCGAACAAAAATAGTTTATCAGATTTAAGACCAACAGTGACATCTTGTAACCAGCAGCGAAACTAACAATCGTTCCAAATTTGGAACATGGCACCGAATGGGTTACAGATAATAAAATAAGATGAAAACTTGTAAACAAACGGAAGATCTGTCATTACTTTTGACAGAATTGACATTGTGGAATTAAGCCACATTAAGCTTCGTTTGATTATTTGATTGACACCCCGAGATAAAATAAATGATTGGTTCTTCGTGAAAGAGATAGGCTGTAATTATTTCTCTTTATTAACTCGCTGGGTTAAAGTGATGTGGGAATGAACCAAGGTTATCATATAAGATTCCAGGGCATGACGTATCACACGCCTCAATCGGACCAAACACAATATATTCACTGCCACCTCTCCTTTCGAATGATCTATCATACTTCACGATCCGATGAACTATTCTATCCCCACCACAAAACGCTCAAAAAATTAGTTAATTTTCCATAATTCTGTTTAACTTGATTCTATTTTATTAACCTAATTCTATTTAATTTTATTTAATATTATTTAATTATTTTATTTTATTTTGGTAAAGCGTTGACGTATGTTAAACGTCATTTTATTTTTATAATAAGTGTATGTTTATCTTTACAGTGACAATAAATATATATTATACGTCATTGATATTACCTTCCAATTACAGTAACCTATATTTTTAGCAATTTTTGAAAAAAGTAATTAATGAAATTTCTTTGAATTATTTTGTATAACATTCTACCTTAAAAATATTATTCAAATTAATTATTAATTATATTAATATTTAATTAGTATTATTAATTAAACGTATCCTTTCAAGTACAAAATATAAATGAAAGGTTAGATGTCGGTAGTTTAGATTTTCTTTCCTAAATGGCGCTAGGTTTTAAATCTTAAATAACGTAAAGTTTTATAATAAATTCTACCTTAAAAATATTATTAAAATTAATTATTAATTATACCTACAGTATAGCCCAAAATCAATACTACTGAACTTGTAATTATTTTATTGTTTTAAAAAATACATGCTATTGACACTTTATAACATGTTCATAAGCTCCTCCTCTCTCAAGACTTCATACCGATATTCCAGATTTCTCGTAATGTTATGGAATAAAGGTTGTTCCAAGTACGGAACAAGGCTCTAACGGCATCCTTTGATGGTTTGTGGTGCCCATTTAAAAACGGCAGTTTTAGCCATGCCCCAAATGTAAGCGTCTGCAGATGTTAAGTCTGGAGAATGTGCAGGATAGAGGAAGTCAGTAAATCGTGAAATGAATTTGTTTGGAAAATGTCCCTGAAGAAATTGACGAACTGCGACAGCAGTATAGCAAGTTGCCCCATCCTACTGGAAAAATTGATAACGAAATGCCAAATTTGGTGCACGACAAAATTTACGTAGATCAGGAATAAAGTGTGTTAAAATTTGTATGTACCTGTGTTGATTAAGTGTGACTTGCCTACATTTTTCTTCGATAAAGTATGGACCAATGACTCCGTGTCCCGAAACTGCACACCCGACATTCACTTTTGCGCTAGGTAAAGGAACGTCTTGAACTTCATCTGGTCTGGCAAAGTCCAGAAATCGATTTGTGCGACGATTTTCATGGCCTCTCAAATGAAAATGTGCTTCGTCTGAAAACCATACATTTTTCAAAAATTCAGGATTTTCATACTGTAATTCAAGAATTCTGGCACAATATTTCACTCTACTGTGAAAATCCCTGGGATGTAATTGTTGATGTACCTGAATCATATATGAAAATGCACCCAGCTCCTTCAGGATTCATAGGAAGGAAGTTCGTTTTAAGCCAAGATGCAACGCTGTTCTTGTCTGGCTGGCTTTCGGATTTTCCAAGATTCGCTCAAAAACACGTTCATGGTTATCGTTGTTGTTAACTGTCCTGGGACACCCTGTGTTTCCTTTTCGTTGGCACAATACATTACCCGTATTTTTAAGCTTTTCAACAACCTTCAAAATTACAGCATTACTTGGAGAACGTTTATTAAACCGTTGTATGGATTGATCACATACGTATTGCAAACTTGCACTATTACCTCGGCCGATTCCATATGAGCGAAAATAGTGCTCCACGAGAAACACTTTCTCCTCTGTACTTAACACCATTTTTAACAATTAGGCCTTAATAATTAATTGTTAGGATTGCTTGACAGGTCTATACTAGTTAATTTGAATATGACAGCGCGCACAAAGAGACATCTATGTTTTAGTTTCAGTACTGTATTTTGGGCAATACTGTATTAATATATAATTAATACAGTATTATTAATTAAACATATCATTTCCAGAACAAAATATGACCGGAATTACAGCGTGACCTGTCACTGTTATCATAGCCTTTTATATAAGTAAAATGTAATGGCATATCTCGCAAAACAGAAAACCAAAAAAGGTGTATCGATGGAAAGCAACTGTATATATGTATTTCTGAATATTGGTCTTCAGTACGGTGCAGCCAAGTTAGAAACGGAGCATGTTAACTTGGGAAAGGATCACTACAGGAGCAATGCGACCAATTTGTGGCATTAGAGTTACAAGACTCTGACGGTTTCCAGGGCAACAACTAACCATAACCACAGAGGAAGCTACACCTATCTGGGGAAGGAGTGCCAAACGTTCAAACGTTTAAAATAAATGGTAAAGGTTAATGCGAGTGAATAATAAAAGTAAAATGTAATGGCATGTCTCGCAAAACAGGAATCCAAAAAAGGTATATCGATGGAAGGCAACCGTATATACGTATTTCTGACTATTGGTCGTCTTCAGTACGGTGCAGCCAAGTTAGAAAAACAGCATGTTTTGAGAAAGGATCACTGCAGGAGCAATGCGATCAATTTGTGGCATTAGAGTTAGAAGAGCCTGCTCCTGTAGTGATCCTTTCCCAAGTTAACATGCTCCTTTTCTAACTTGGCTGCATTGTACTAAAGACAACCAATAGTCAGAAATATGTACGCATATACGGTTGCCTACTATCGATGTACGTTTTTTGGTTTCCTGTTTTGCTAGACATGCCATTACATTTTACTTTTCTTATTTACTCGCATTAACCTTTTCCATTTGTTTTAAACGTTTCAACGTTTGGCATTCCTTTCTTGAGGTAGCTGTAGCTTTCTTCTTGGTTATTGTTAGTTGTTGCCCTGGAAACCATCAGGGTAACGTAACTGTTGCAATGTGAAAAGGATTAGGATGAGGATTACCTACAAAAACCTGGAGAACTGTTAATGTGGTACTATGTATTACACTAAACTTAGAAGGAGTCATGTCACAGGAGCCTGCTCCTGTAGTGTTCCTTTCCCAAGTTAACATGCTCCTTTTCTAACTTGGCTGCATTGTACTAAAGACAACCAATAGTCAGAAATATGTACGCATATACGGTTGCCTACCATCGATATACGTTTTTTGGTTTCCTGTTTTGCTAGACATGCCATTACATTTTACTTTTCTTATTTACTCGCATTAACCTTTTCCATTTGTTTTAAACGTTTCAACGTTTGGCATTCCTTTCTTGAGGTAGCTGTAGCTTCCTCCTTGGTTATTGTTAGTTGTTGCCTTGGAAACCATCAGGATAACGTAACTGTTGCAATGTGAAAAGGATTAGGATGAGGATTACCTACAAAAACCTGGAGAACTGTTAATATGGTACTATGTATTACACTAAACTTAGAAGGAGTCATGTTTATACACTGCAACAAAAAGAAGATAGTGAACTCAAAATATATAATTCCATTGTGCACGTTTTTATGCTCTACCTAAAATACATAAATCAACTTTATCTATAAGACCAATAGTTTAATCTTTATGCACTCCTTATGGACCAACAGCACAGCTCCTTACTGATATCGTAACTTATAATTTAAACAACATTTAATCTACACTAAAGATTCATTTGACTTTAATTTTTTTATCAATAATTTTTAATTACCACCTAATTATGTGTTAGTTTGATGTAACATATTTAGTCGCCTATTTACTTTTGAATTTGCACAACATACTACTATTGACTTGTTACATTTCAAAACACTTGTCAACTTTGTGTTTGATTCTGTTTTCATATTTAATGGTTAATTCTATCTTCTATTTTAAAACAAATTTTTGGTAGTCCTATGGGCTCTAGTCTTTCACCGGTTGCCATTTTCCAATGTACTGTTAATATAAACAATCTAATACCATTTTTTATACGAAATCTCTGAATATTGTTTCTAAAAATCATAACACTTCATAATCATAATCATTATTAGTTTACATTCTTCTTTTTCATTTTCGTTTACATTTTGTTTAAATTTTCGTTTTACATGTATTCCCATATAAGTGTAATTTCTAACTCGTTCGAATTTCGTCAACCTGTTACCATTTTTTCAATTTCTTTTTGTATGAATATTTGAGTCTATTTGGTTTGAGTAATTTTTATTTGGTGCCAACCAGGTACCTTTATGGATGTTCTATGTTGGAACTTTGTACTTACTGCTGACAGACTTTTAATATTTGTCAGGTTAATCAGTGTTTGCCCATTATCGTTACTAATTTGTATTAAAATCTCTTCCTATATTTGTATTAAAATCCTCGATTATCAGCTTTATATCTTGTTTTAACAATAGGTTAAAGTACTTTTCTACATCTTTATTAAACAGTTTTTTTTTAATTTTTTTTATATTCACTGTAAACTTTTATAATACTTCCATTTTAATCCCTATACTACAAATTCTTTTTGAAACATGACCAAAATAGTTAAATAGGTTTTTAATTTTTTTAACGAAAAAACATACTCCGAATAATCTGTATTCTCTCCCGCTGTCAAAAAGGATATAGTCATCTACTTCAATTGTGAAATTTCATTTTTGCTTTGTTTCTTTTAACGCTGGGATATGAACCTAATATTTATTTAATTATTTTGAAAGTAGTTTTAGAGTTCCTTCATTGTATCCCTCTTCGATGTTTGTACTTCTTACATTGTGTATATCTTTAACTTCTTCTATTAAGCACATATTTCCCCCTAGTTTCACTACGTCCTTCACTGTTACTTGTATCTGTAAATATTTATTGAAAAAATCCCATTGATTCACTTAATGTGTTAGTTTTTTGATAAAATGAAAGGCAGATATCGAGCGCAGTTTTATTAATTCAATATTGCCCAAGTACTTTCGCTTCCTAAATCATCTTCAGGTAAATTTCGTCAATTTTAGGCTAACAAGCGCAGAATGTCATAAACATAAAATTAAACATAAAATTGTACATAAGACTACACTAAACAAGGACAAACAGTTTAAAATTATTTAAAAAAATTAGTCGAAGCTACATTCTGGTCGAAAACAGGATAGAGAATGATTCAAGAAAATTGACGAAATGTCCCAGAAGATACTCTAGGAAGCGAAAGTACTTGGTCAAGATTTAATTAATAAATCAGTCTGCTAATATTTGCCTTTCATTTTATTAAAGTTCATTTATTCGAGCATTAACCTAATATCAATTTAATGTGTTAGTAGGCATCGATTGTTAGGCCTTGACATATGACTTTGTTCTCCTTATAGGATTTTTCCATAATTTTTAGTCTATTTTTTACTTTGTGCTAGTACTAGTTTATCCTGAATTCCCTTGTTTTCTTTTTTAAACACCTCAATATTATTTTTCAGATCTATATTTTCTTTGCGTAAACTATGAACCTCCTGCTGATATTTTAGGAATTCCAGGATCATTTCATTCATTTCTTTTTTTTTTCTTCATCTATTTGTGGTATTTTTTTTACGTCCTTTATCACTTTCAATAGCAAATCCTCAGATCAGGGACTCAATCAAACTCAATAGACGTCCTCCGATCTTTCTGTTGTAAAGCCCACCTAGACAGTTCAGAAGCTTTAAACTATAACATCATATATCAGTTTTTTAGATTGACCACAGTTTAGTATAGTTTATACGTTAATTTAAAAAATATTTCTACAATATATCTATAACTCTAAAGGTAGAGTATTTTAAAAAATCTTAAATTTACAATTAAAAATAATAAAGGTCACTTAATGAGATAAGAAATATCCTATCCTTTAAGTTGGACCAAACAATACACTTTCAAAAAATTTAATTTGAATCGGATCAGTAGTTTCGATGATTAGCGTAAAAAAACATCATGACACGATAATTTTATATATAAACAATTATATTTATTACAGAGTGGCATTCCAAGAACTTCTTATAAAGGAATTGTTACCTTTCACTACAACGGAATAATGGTACACCTTACACCGTCAAACAATTGGAAGGGCTATGATGTGTCGTGGAGTTAGATTTATCCACTCTTCCATAGAACAATATTCCACTATGTTTATGTTTCAGTACTAAAGTTTTACTTTTCTAAGTGATATGTAATAATTTTTTATTGTAACAAGTTGTTATTGCATGTTTTGTAATTAAACTTTTGTCAACTATTAAATAAGTAGAATATATACTTTAAAAAAATTTATTTGTTTTTGCGTCATTTATATTAATTAAACATACTCTCTCTGTTGTATATTAGGAAGTAAGATCTATCACCACTTTAGGACCGACAATAACGAGGTGTATATACACTGTGTCCCAAAGGTAACACATAAAATTTATAATTTTGTACCTGAGATAAGTTTGAAAAAACACAAAGCCAGGTCGATTTTTATTTTCAAATTATAATTTTTTGTCATACATCTAATTTTTTTCTGTTATATTTATCGAACTTATGACTTCATCGAAATTTTGAAGAAATGATTAGTTCTTTCAGAGATCAATTCAGGTATAAGGTTTATGTACCCTTTTTGTGGATCTGTCATAAATACTGAGTTTGCTTTAGATTTACTGGGACTTATGACGTCATCATTATCTGTAAATGAAAAATAGTCCAGAAAACAGAAAAAAATTCAAAATTTTTGTGGAGTGTTTGTGAGACAATTTATTGTCTAGCCCCCATACAATTTATTGTTAATTACTCGTATATGCCATAATTAATCTCGATATTTTCAAGATCTCCGGTACATATTGGGTAGCTTACCGAAAGATAATCAACATAAAGTCTTTTGATTCATACGATTACTTAAATCCTCCGCGTGAATTAGAATCGTATTTGAGTGTTATGCCAATTTTCTATAATAACGACGCATACCAATATTATAACCAAATTAACTGTGAAGATTTGTGGAGGTCCCTCTATAATGAAACCATCTAGCGAAATCTTGACACGAGCCATTCACATTTTTATGAAAATTATAACCAGCAACGTTTGATATGAATTACCTCAGATATTCATCACGCATTGGTGAATTATTTACCTTCCAAGAAAGAGCATAATAAACCTAAACAAACTAAATAAATAAAATTATGTTGGCGGAACGTGGAATGTAAATGTGTATGTTGTAATGTATCATAGAATATATAAATAAAACGTGAACACAGAAAAATAAAAAAGTGTTTTTTACCTTTACTTTACTACACCTATTACCAAGGATTTGTGGACCCTAACAGTAATACAGACAAGCGTTTATTTACTACTTTAAGGATTCCCCACACCGACGCGAAACTTTTGCGACGCGAAACCGTTGCGGAACATTCGCAGGCGGAGCTGTAGCGGACAAGCACATTGACGCGAAATCCGACGCGACTGTTCGCCATACAAATATGAACAAATT
Source organism: Diabrotica balteata (assembly GCA_918026665.1). Classification (NCBI taxonomy): domain Eukaryota; kingdom Metazoa; phylum Arthropoda; class Insecta; order Coleoptera; family Chrysomelidae; genus Diabrotica; species Diabrotica balteata. Next base: position 67,398,406 of record OU898278.1, read on the forward strand.
ATATTTTTAGTCGTTTATTCGTAGCTTACAAACACATAATGACTTCGTCTGATGAAGAAGAAGCTCTTCTTCTATTGGCACTTGCCGAAACTGAAAAAAACAGGTAAGTAATAATTATTTTTCGTGTATATTGGGTAAATGTTTTATCTTTGCTGTTGTAAAATATGATTTCTGAAAATAAATGAAGATTTTTCTGGTTCATGAAAATTCATGCATTCGTACTACTTTCATACTTCCTATTTTTTATTGCAGATCAAGAAAGAAAAGGAAATAGATTCATGAGATTAATGAACTTCGTAAAAGTCATGGCGAGTACCATACATTAATGCACCAATTGCGTGCCGATAAGAAAAGATTTTATATTTACTTTAGAATGATTCCCAACTGTTTTGACAAATTATTAAATTTTATCAAAGAAGACATACGGAAAAAAGATACCAACTTCCGCGAAGCCATAACTCCAGAGGATCGTCTAGCTATTACTTTAAGGTGAGAAAAACAATAACATAACTATAATATCGTCGGCTTACTGGTAAAAACAGATAAATGTAATATACAATGATTTGAGTAATTGATATTTCAAAGTTTCAACCTTTATTTGAACCACTTATATCTTTTAATTTTACTTTTAATCAGTTTAAAATAAAACTTCAAACATCTATCTTTGTAGATAAAATCGACTTTTTTAGGTATGTGGAAGTTTAAACAAAAATATAATAAAACTAAATTAGAGAAGTGTGCATTTAACTGTTTTTACCTGTAGTTAGTAAAAATCATTTATCTTTAAAATAAACTACAAAAGAATTTTAATTAAACTTTTATAACATAGCAGTAGATTAATTAATACTGTTTTTTATGAAAAGTAATATTTTCAGAAACAAGAATTAATAATGGGCAATTTTGTTTCATATATCTGGTTTTACTTGTAGATTTTCTTCAAAGGTATCACCCATTCCAAACAATACCTACCTACTTTAAGCTCATTATTTTTATAATTAATGTTAAAATTGTTTAACATAAAATAAAAGTTAACTTTTTTATAATAACTAAAGACATAATGTATTTAAATCAGTATATATTGAAAGTAATTATGGAAAAACAAAAAATTATGTAAAGTTTTCACCAAACATTATTAATCATCTTCTGTCCCAGATTCCTCATCAATTGAAGGCTGTGGTAAACGATCTGGTTCCATATCCGTTCGTAGGGAAGAATACCAGCCGTGGTATTCTTCGGGTATAATCTTTTTTTGGCACAAGCTAAGCAGATCTTTCTTTTTTGCTTCACTAATGGGTAACGGGTAGTTATAAAGTTGCTTTAAGGTAGGTGTGTAACTTGCCGGAAGTGCACTTTGTCGCACTCGCTTTTTAGACCTTGTTGTTAATCGTGATACATGGTCCGTGTTTTGAGAGACATCGATAAATAAAAACGTGTCGGACAAGTCATAATTAAAATAAATTTTGGTACTATCGCCTTTAAGATAAAGCATCTTTTTAATTTTTAACCACTTAACTTGATTTCCATTGCAGTCTTTTGACTTATTATAAATTGTTTTGTTGGCAAGATGCTTTAGATCGTAAAATTCATCAAATTTGAATTCTTTTACCATGTATGGTTTCCTGGTAAAAGATTTTCCATTAGCAGTGAATGTCTTGTTTGATCTTGCTCTTTTAAAAATTGATACGTAGTCTGGCATACAATACACTTCGGAATTTTTCTTTGCCGTCTCGATACTACTATGCATACTGTCTACTTCCATGTAGCTGTGTCCTGACTCAAGGAACTTGTGTTCAATTTTTTGTAAATTGGGTATATTTTCAACAGCAAATAAAAGCAATGCAGCAACATATTGATTTCTGTTCTGCCCACCACAGGTGTCTGAATACAGGCAGACCTCAGTTACTTGAGGAGGAACGCACTTAGTAAGATAATGAAATAGAACACTTCCTATTTCTGAACTCCCCCTTTTTCCATTTAATTCAGACCACGTAAAACAGTAGGCGTCGTTTGGCAGAGCTACTTCATAAATACACAAGTTATAAACACAAACTTTTCTACAATAATACAGCTGCCCCACCAATCCAGATGGGATTTGCAGTACTGCTTGTAGGTCAAATGTAACACAGCGGAACTGAGCTTCTTTTGTGGCTCTTTCTTTGTCTTTTGTTTTTTCTAAGTAGGCTCTCTCCTTTCTGGCTAAATGTTCCTCATAGTCTTGTTTTAATACTATCCTTTCGTCATTGTCGCTTTTGTTGTAATTGGAACAAATTGAACATTGATCTTTCTTTGGGACGAAAAAGCTGAAATTATAATTATTACAAAAGATTCTCCGATAGGTTATTTCCGAAACTGGAATAATGTTGGTCTCGTTGCATTTTTCTTTGTAAAGCCGATACATTTTCATAATACTTAACGAAGCATCTAAATAGAGACGCTTAGAGGTTTTTCTGATGTAGTGTGGTTCCATGTAAGGAAAAGATTCAATGTGCTTTTTTACAAAGTTCAAAGCAGCTTCACTTGTCTTGTTAGGAGGTAGATGTTTGCCTCTTTTGTCATTATTCTTGTATAGCCCCAAATCATTTCGTTTTTGAATAGCATTATTTACAACACTAGATGAAATAGCCAATGTACTACAAAAAAACTTTTGGCAAACCTGTTTCTTCTCGCCATTATGGAAAAAGAAACATTTTTTTGTAAACTCGCGTTGCCTTTTAGATCCACGGACAGCAAGAACTCTCTTTGGAGTGTCTACTACAATATTACTAAGAATAAAATTCTTTTGTTCCACAAAACTTAGGTGCCAGTAATGACGACATAAAGCCTCTCTTTCATTATAGGAAATAATACTACACTTATAGAAACAACTATTGCAATTGATCTCTTTTGGTATTTTTGCACTTCTTTTTTGTTTTCTGGGGGTATAAGATAAACCCTCCGCTCGTCTTTTTTTCGCCACGTTAACTTTCCAATTTTCTGGTTCTGCTTTCTTCCAACGATTTTTTACACGAGCTGATTTCGTCACCCTGTGTAATAGCAGCTCCAAAATAGAAAAAACAATTTCACTGGCATTGATTTCTGGCTCCTCCTCCGCCATATCATATTCCGACTGATCCACTCTGCAAATATTATTCTCGCCTTCTTCATAAACCTGCATACAATTTTCATCATCTCCATATTTTTTATTGCTGTCCCATTGCTCTCCAAATAAATTTTTAGGTTGGGTTAGAGACTCCGAGAGAGGATAGTAGGTGGGATCTTTATCAGAGTCATCGCTGTCAAACATCCGCTCTAATTCCGTTAGGTCCTTAGAACAACAAGGATTATCATCCAAAGCTTCTGAAAAAGAAAATCAAGTTAAACAAAACTCCCCTTCTACAAGTACCTAACATCAGTAATAGTATTTTTGTTTTGCTTCTGAATCCGATATTTATTGTATTTAGCCCACTTATTTTGTGAACATGAACAAACTTCCTATAATTATCACATAGTAATAAAATGATGTCGGGTATCCGTAATTTAAAAAAAATTGCAAATTTTGTTTTCCAATTACAAGGATGTAGTTGCATATTAAAACATAGTTTTAAATTCTAAACAACGTTTCATAATAAAAATTACTTTACTCTCGTGCGAAATTCATATTTTTTGACATACCTCGTATAAAATGGATAAAATTGTATATCTGATATTTTCATCCTAGATTTTAGACCATGCAGAGCATTTTATGAAGACTAACTTTTTTTCGTAAAATTGATAATAAACAAGTTACGCAGAATATTATATAAGGACTTAAAAAAATAATTTTCCAAGTGTAAAGTAGAATTCGGATTCAGCATAATCAACAACAAAATAGAAACATTTTTAATCAATGTAAAATGATGAATTCCCCGATATTTTTAAAAATGTTTATACAAAACAGCTTTTATTGTTGAAACAATTAATAAACAATTAGCGGCCAAATTAGGTATAACTTTTTAACTTTACATATTTATAAACTAACAAAAAAGGTTTTAGAAAAATATAAACTTGATTGATTTTTTACTAAACAATTCAAGTTTTCGATCTACATTAATTACTCTATAATAACAGTTAGTTGTTAAAAATTAAGTAACACATAACCTCAAAAAAGCAATACTAACAACAACAATAGTAATTATAAATTACGTACCTTGGGATAATTTGGACGTGTTTACCATATCAACTAATCTTCTTCCCCTTGAAAACATGTTTAACACAAAACAAAACAGTTCAGAGACTTATTATACACAGTAAAACCACTTTTATTAACGGTTATCGGGCGTGCTTTCATTGACAAAGCCAAATAATTACGTCAACTGCTGCAAATTCCTACCAGCAAAACCGAATAAATGCATTTATTTTGTTTTCGTTGAACAAAAATTTTGAAGTCGAGTAGAATATAAACAAAGAAAAATATATTAAGTGTATTTACTACGTTATTCCTGTTTATAATATCAAAGCTCAAATTAATAAATGCCTATATAATGTTTTTTCTGAAAGTACTTCCCAATATTTTGCTTTTAGTGCTAAAAGTAAAAAGTTATAGTCATATTTATAATTTTTTGCCTGTACACAATTTTCTACATTCTGCAATAAGTAAATTTATTATTTTTAACTGGTATATTATTTTGAAATATATGTACTTACAACTTTTACAAACAGCATTATTTTTGTAACGGTATATTGTATCACTTATTCGGCTTTACCAGTAGATACTACTTTAAAAATTACACATAACTACATTTCTAACTGAATTTTGTATAAAACTGCATTTATCATGTTTTACCTGTAAGCAGACGATATATGTCTTTATTCAATTTTAATATTTTTTCTACATTATTTATGTTTTGAAAAATTGGGTGAAAAGTTATTAAAGAAAGTAGCAACACTTGATGAGCTATCATCGCTCTCATTCTGAGGATTTAAGTCAATTGTTTCTGTGGCCTGGAAGTCAGAAAACGTTGACGAATTGTAAGTATCTCCATAGTCGGTAGCTCCAGAAACAATATCTTGGTACGGGACACATTCAGTATTGTTAGTATCGACACATATAGGGGCAAGTATTGGTGTTAACTGTGTATTGCTCTGTAATTGTTGAAACTCATATTCTGCCATTAATTGGGCAAATTTTAATTTTGCATTTATTTGCATTCGTGGTGAAAACATTTTGATTGTTGTCGCATATCCCGAAAAAATTAAATCAATAGCATCAGATTTCTTATTGACTGAAGAACGTTTTTCCTTGAGATAGTTAATTACTTTCTCAGTGGGATCAGAACACTTGACCTCCACAATTCTTTTCTTGCGTTTGTTAGGATTGGGTCTATTTTCTTGATCTTCACGAGGCAACGAAGTTTCTCCCGTTTTTATAGAAGCGTCGCGGTCTTGAATATCTTTAAACTCATCATTCTGCAAATTTCTGCTACAGACTGGTGACGGCGAGACTTCATAAGTCTGAATATTAGCGTTGATATATTCTTTGTCACTATTTTCTGTATCTAGCGGCACATCTGCTATATTTGACGTGAAATGATAAAAAAGGTCGGAAAAAACTCCATTTGGTTTGCCCATTGCCATTTATGCAACTTCTTTGCCCTTTGACCTGTAGTCGTTTTTAAGGACCTTATATGTTTCGAATAACTATCCCTTAAATTCTTCCATTTCTTTTTAAGTTCTTGTCCTAAAATGAAAACAAAAATATTTTTGTGCAAAACTACAATTTGAAATTTTATGTGGTTTTATCAAATATAATATTATAAAACTTCCATAATATAACAATAATATTTTTTTCAGGTTTCTGGCAACTGGCGATAGTTACTATACGATTGGTCATAGCTACAGGGTAGGTTTTTCAACTGTAGGTGTGATTATTCAGGAAGTATGTCGAGCAATTTCTGAAAGAATAGGCAATATCTATTTACCAGAACCATCTACCCAAATGTGGATAGAATCTGCAAAAAAATTTGAAGAGTTGTGGAATTTCCCGAACTGTATTGGTAGTTTGGATGGTAAACATATTACAATAAAATGTCCAAGGAAAACTGGGTCAAATTATTTTTGCTACTTACATAAGTTTTCAATTGTCCTTATGGCCATTGTAGACGCAGATTACAAATTTATGTGTGTAGATATTGGTGGATATGGAAAGAATAGCGACGGGGGAATTTTTGAAGCTTCCAGTATGGGAAGAAGGTTTGAAACGGGGCATATGAATATCCCAAATGATAAACCTCTTTCTGGGCAAAATGTTCCTTGTCCTTATGTGATAATCGGCGACGAGGCATTTGCGTTAAAGCCATACTTGATGAGACCTTACCCATATCGACAATCACGAATAGATATTCGAAAAGAAAATTATAATAATAGATTATGCAAAGCAAGAAGGGTTGTTGAAAATGCATTTGGGATTTTGGCGCAGAAATGGAGAATATTTTACAGACCAATTGAGTTATCTGTAGAAACTACTATTTTAATAGTTAAAACAGCTTGTATATTACACAACTTTTTAAGAACAGAAAAAAAGTGATGAAGTGTATTTTGAGAATTTGGAACCGCCAGAACAATGTTTAAATGCGTTTCAAGACCTAAGTCGAGATCCAAGACGTGCAATGTCTTTAGCCTTTGAAACACGTGAAAAGTTCGTTACATTTTTTAATAACTAATTTTTAAGGTACCTGCTTTTAAATTTCAGTTATACCTATTTTATTTTATAATGTTTAAAGTAATTAAATAATAATTTAATATTAATAATAATAATTAGTATAATAAATTAATAGTAATTATTTTAAATATTATGTTTAAAGTAATTTAAATATGTTATTTTAAATATGTTTACGTTGTAAAGATATGTTTAAATTAATATACGTAAGTATATAATATATAATGAAAACTTACCATTTTCTCCTAGAAATGACCCTACATTATCCCAGACTTTATCCTTTTTTCTTATATTTTTATAATCTTCGTCTCTTAAATCATAAATTATAGGATATTGTTTCACAATTTCAATTAGTTTTTCTGTAACAGCCATATTAATAATTCACGCGAAACTATAACTGCAGCGGAAAAAACCGTGCATGCAGCGTTTCATGAAACGTCAACGCTGTTCCGCCGTGACCGTTCCGGTTTCCGTCCGATCTTGTCTGAACACAATATCCATGTGTCTTCGGAGGCGTGTCAACGGTAACAGTATTGACCCATTTCACTAGCGACAAACGAAGATGGTAAACACCCGTTCCAACTCCGGAGACAGGAAAAAGTCCGAAGAGCCGGCGATGGGTCCTACAGGCCCAAATGCCCCCTCTCGGCAACACATGGTCGCCGTGCCTTACGATTCGCCGCGATTCCGCATAGGTTGCGGCTGCGAAAGTTTCGCGTCGGTTTGGGGAATCCTTTAGTATCTTTTGTGCTTGATTCAATTTAACAGTATTATGCTTATATCGAGAAAGGTCGATTTCATACCCACAAGCTAAATTTTGTTTTAACCCATAGATTATGATGACAATATGCTATTTTTAGAAATTTATCGAAAATTTTCTACGGAAACCTATTTATTTATAACAATTTTTAAACAAATTCTAATATATATATATATATATATATATATATATATATATATATATATATATATATATATATATTATTTAGGACTTTGAAGAATTTTCGACCCTAAAATTACTTATAAAATTTTTCAATATTTTATTCTTATTTTAGACTCTGAAGAAATTCAGATCCAAAAATAACCTGAAAATTTTTAATTCGATTTTTTCTCTTTTCCCGCAAATTTGAGTTAGCGGATCCGACTAAGACACATTTTTGTAATAAGCTGGACCGAGTGCTTGTACCAAAACATAAAAAATTTTTTTTTTCATAAAAATTTGGAAATAAATCATCAAAGAGGGTACCCTTGGATTTTTTTCAAATTTCGTTATTCGGCTATATTGGCGTCAATTTTCGTCCGAGAGTCAAGCGAGTGGACATTTCTTACATAAAATTGACCGCTCGTTCTTCTGAGATGCTCAGAATTTTCCTACATCTAACGGTTCGTGAGAAAAAATTTCATTTGTAGGTCTATATTTGATGAAAAAGTGGACAATTTTTAATTCGATTTTTTCTCTTTTTTGGCAAATTTGGGTTAGCGGAACAGACTAAGATACATTTTTGTAATAAGCTGGACCGAATGCTTGTACCAAAACATAAAACAAGTTTTTTTTTCATAAAAATTTGGAAAAAATCATCAAAGGGGGGTACCCTTGGATTTTTTCAAATTTTGTTATTCGGCTATATTGGCGTCAATTTTCGTCCGAGAGTCAAGCGAGTGGGGATTTCTTACATAAAATTGACCGCTCGTTCTTCTGCGATTCTCAGAATTTTCCTATATCTAACAGTTCGTGAGAAAAATTTTCATTTTTAGGTCTATATTTGCTGAAAAAGTGGAAAATTTTTAATTCGATTTTTTCGCGTTTCCGGCAAATTTGGGTTAACGGATCAGACGAAGACATATTTTTGTAATAAGCTGGACCGAGTGCTTGTACCAAAACATAAAAAAAATTTTTTTTTCATAACAATTTGGAAAAAATCATCAAAGAGGGTACCCTTGGATTTTTTTCAAATTTTGTTATTCGGCTATATTGGCGTCAATTTTTGTTCGAGAGTCAAGCGAGTGAACATTTCTTACATAAAATTGAACGCTCGTTCTTCTGCGATGCTCAGAATTTTCCTATATCTAACTGTTCGTGAGAAAAAATTTCATTTGTAGGTCTATAATTGATGAAAAAGTGGAAAATTTTTAATTCGATTTTTTCTCTTTTCCGGCAAATTTGGGTTAGCGGATCAGACTAAGACTTATTTTTGTAATAAGCTGGACCGAGTGCTTGTACCAAATCATATTTTTTTTTTTTTTTTTTTATAAAAATTTGGAAGAAATCATCAAAGGGCGTACCCTTGGATTTTTTTCAATTTTCGTTATTCGGCTATATTGGCGTTAATTTTCGTCTGAGAGTCAAGCGAGTGTATATTACTTACATAAAATTGTCTGCTCGTTCTTCTGCGATGCTCAGAGGTTTCGTACATCTAACGGTTCGTAAGAAAAATTTTCATTTGGAGGTCTATATTTGCTGAAAAAGTGGAAAATTTTTAATTCGATTTTTTCGCGTTTCCGGCAAATTTGGGTTAACGGATCAGACGAAGACATATTTTTGTAATAAGCTGGACCGAGTGCTTGTACCAAAACATAAAAAAAAATTTTTTTCATAACAATTTGGAAAAAATCATCAAAGAGGGTACCCTTGGATTTTTTTCAAATTTTGTTATTCGGCTATATTGGCTTCAATTTTTGTCCGAGAGTCAAGCAAGTGAACGTTTCTTACATAAAATTGACCGCTCGTTCTTTTGCGATGCTCAGAATTTTCCTATATCTAACGGTTCGTGAGAAAAACATTTATTTGAAGGTCTATATTTGCTGAAAAAGTGGAAAATTTTTAATTCGATTTTTTCTCGTTTCCGGCAAATTTGGGTTAGCGGATCAGACTAAGACACATTTTTGTAATAAGCTGGGCCGAGTGCTTGTAGCAAAAAATTAAAAAGAATTTTTTTTTCATAAATTTTGGAAAAAATCATCAAAGGGGTACCCTTTAATTTTTTTCAAATTTCGTTATTCGGCTATATTGGCGTCAAGTTTAGTCCGAGAGTCAAACGAGTGGACATTTCTTACATAAAATTGACCGCTCGTTCTTCTGCGATGCTCAGAATTTTCCTACATCTAACGGTTCGTGAGAAAAATTTTTAGACTAAGACACATTTTTGTAATAATGTTGCCGAGAGGGGGCATTTGGGCCTGTAGGACCCATCGCCGGCTCTTCGGACTTCTTCCTGTCCCCGGAATTTGATCGGTTGTTGACCATCTTTGCTTGTCGCTGGTAAAACGTGTTAATACTGCTACTGGTATAAAATAACAGTTACCGTGACAAGTATCTGTTATAGGTAACAGTTCCAAGGAACAGTTACAAAATTGCAGATCAAAATAGAAAACAGAACAGGTAAAATAATCTAAGTATTCTTTGACTTACGAAAGAAATAACTTAGTAAACAAGGAAATAAAATGGTACATAAAAATACAATGCACAGAAAATGTTTCTAATTGTTTCTTGACTTACGGAAGAGACAGCTTATAATGAAAAGTAAAATACACAAGAATAAAAGAACAGAAAAGTGCGGAAATATTCCTAAGTGTTTCTTGACTTACGGAAGAAACAACTTAAGAGACAGAAATATAGATAAATGAAATATGTAAATATGAAACAATGTATGGAAATATTTCTAAGTGTTTCTTAGAACAGAAAACAAGCAAGAGAATCAAAGATAGTAAAATAAGAATACAAATATTTGTAAGTGTTTCTTGACTTACGGAAGAAACAACTTATAATAGAAAATAAGAAAATCAAATACAGAAAAGATATGGAAATATTGCTAAGTGTTTCTTGACTTACGGAAGAAACAACTCAGCATGAAATGGTAAAATAAAAGAGACAAATATATTAAGAAAATATCTTAGATAAATATCGGAAATATTAATGCAATAATGATTATAAAAATATTTCTAAGTGTTCTTTTGACTTACCGGAAAAGAATGACTTAGGCACACAATAAAATTAACAAGTCAAATATCAGAGAAATATTTCTAAGAGTTCTTCGACTTACCGGAAAGAACTACTTAGACACAAAGTACAAAATCAAATTTATAAAATAGAAAAAAGTAAGGTAAATATTTCTAAGTGTTCTTAACTTACGGAAGAACAACTTAGATACAAAATACAAGAAAAATAAACTATCAAAATAATCAAATAAAATATCAAATAATCAGTATATGAACAAATATAAGTCAAAGTAATATTCTAACCTGAAAAGGTCTGAATATACAATAATAAAATATAAATGGTTATCAGGAAATAAGAAATAAAACAATAGCTTAGTCGGAACAATAATAGCACCGACTAGGTCTACAGAAGAAGAGGCAAGCTCGACTGACCGATGAGAGAAATTCCATCTGCTTTTATATAAAACAAATCCTTTGTTTTACGTAGCAAAAGTGGAATTTCCCTGCATCGAGTCAATTAGAAATTCGGATTTGCCCAAACTTGGAATTTCCAAGTATTTCTCCGAATTTCTAAATGCGTCCGGTACCGCTGTCAGCTTCTACCTGACACGCCTCCGGAGACATTCTCCCCCCTCTGAAAGACCTAACGGTGCTAAAAAAAAAATTTATTAATAAAAAAAAATCAAACTATACAATAATACAAAAAGTCCTTAACCTAAAAAAAAAGAAATACAATACAAAGAAATACAAAGAAATACAATTCAAACTTACGCTAGCGACTAAGATATATTACACTTAACTATTATAATATCCAGATGGCCCAGGTGGTCCCGGTGGTCCAGGTGGTCCAGGTGTTTCGGCCAGGCTACTTAATTCACCCGGCTGGAGCCTTACGACGTTTCAGTACACGTAGAGTTACTCGATTCACCCTGGTGTCTGTAACGTTTCGTAACAGGGCCCCGTTGTCCTCAGCTGTTCTGGCAGGGCTACTTAATTCACCCTGAGGAAGGTATTACGACGTCGTGAAGATATAAGGTTACTCAGTTCACCTTGATATCTACACGTGTCGTAATAAACCTTAATCCTGCTCTGGACCATACTCATAGGTATGATCGCCTAGCACCTTCAGGATCGTGTGTGGTCCCGTCCATGTCGGTCCGAAGTTCCTTCGGACGTGGTTCCTCACCATGACCTGCTCTCCTTCGATGAACCTCCTGGCGGGTGGAGCGTTAGGGTTGTCAGGAAACATGTTCCTCGCATATACAGTTGCCTTTTGAACCGCTCTGGCAACCCTTTCGTCTCGTCTGGCTGCGGTGTTTGCCAGACGATGCTCACGCTGTGTTTCTTCTGCGCGCCGTGGCAGATAGCCTAGCAGAAGTTCAGCGGGTGTTTCCTGGGTGGCCTCGTTCCTTCGTGTCCTTAGACTGAACATGATGTCAGCCAGGTAGGATTCCCATTTCGGATCATTTGCAGTTTTGCATCGGGCGCGGAGTCCCTTTTTGAGCTCCTGAGCTCGGCGTTCAACCGGGTTGGCCCTCTGGTGGAAGATAGGGCTAAATTCGGCTTTGATGTTGTGCCGTCTCAGGAATCTCTCCCATGCATCTGTCCGAAATTGGGCTGCGTTGTCCGTGATGAGGGTGGTAGGTTTCCCCCAGCGGCCGCAGATTTCCTCCTGGAGGAACTGGATGATGTCCCGGCTTTTTGTAGATTGGACGCATCGATATTCCACCCAGTTGCTCAAGCAATCTGTCGCCAAGAGGATGTAGCGGTTGCATGTTCCTCTGGCTGGTGGATATGGTCCCAAAATGTCGAAAGACACTCTCTCCCAGGGGTTGGCGGGTTCCCTGGGCATCACAGGAGCTGCTGGCTGTCGTGGAGCAGCTTTGGTCCTCAAGCAGGTCAGGCAGGACTTGACGTAGGCGCGAACATCCTTTGATAATGTGGGCCAGTAATAGATATTTTTAATGGCCCGGATGGTCTCGTCTTGTCCTGGGTGGTTGGCCTCCTCTGAGTCGTGATAGACCTTCATCACGTCCTTCCGGAGTGATGGGGGTACTATCAGCGTCCTGTGGTCTGGTCCAGCGTTGTAGTAAGCGGCGTTATCGACTAGTGTGAATTCACGGAGAAGGTTTTCTTCGACTTCGTTCCGTGGTCCACGTCCAGAGATCTCTAGGTAGCGTCTCCGAAACCGCTGCATACCGTGGTGTGTCTGGTGGCTTCTCCGGATTTTATCCTGGAGTGGTAGGTCAACCAGATCATCTAGGATGGGGTTGGTGTCTTCATCCTCGTCGACGTCCTCCATCATACATAGTAGAGGAAAGAACTCGTCTTCCTCCACGTCCGTTGTAGGCCAGCTAAGTCGCACCACTTCCTCGTCTTGGTCAGCTTCTTCTTCTCTCTCCCTGGTTGGGTTCCTGGACAAGTGGTCAGGGAGTTCGTTCTCCTTCCCCGGGATAAGTACCACGGTGAAGTTGAACTCCTGAAGTAGCAAGGCCCATCGGGATAATTTGGCCTTGTCTTCCTTGAACCGATGGAGCCACAGGAGAGCCTGACTGTCGGTGTACAGCGTGAAGTGCTGATCCTGGAGGAAGTGCTTGTACCTCTTGAGTGCCCAAACTAATGCGAGGCACTCTTTCTCGTTAATATGGTAACGAGTTTCTGCTGGTTTTAACTTCGTGGAGGCATATGCGATGACTCTCTTGTCGTCTTGGGTTCCTTGGAACAGGACTGCGCCCATGCCGACATCGGAGGCATCCGTCTGGAGGCAGAAGGGTTTGGACGCGTCTGGTCGGTGGAGTAGGAGATCTCCCTCGATTTCGATCTTGAGACGTTGGAAGGCGGCTTCTGCGGCGTCGTTCCAGTGCATCCGTCTCTTATTACCCTTGGTGAGGTCCGTCAAGGGTGTTATGATGTCTGAAAATCGAGGGATGAAATCTCTCAACCAGTTGGCTGTCCCGATGAAGCTTCGCAGTTGCTTCATCGTCCGTGGAGTGTCGAAGCCTTTGATTTTCTCCACATGCTTCTCCAGAGGTTGGGTGTTGGCAGAGGTGATTTTGTGTCCTAGGTACTCTAGTTCGTCTGCTGCGAATTTACATTTTTTTAGGGATGCCCATAGTCCGTGCGTCCGAAGTCTCTCTAGAACCAGGCGGAGGTGGTTCTGGTGTTGGGTCCAGTCTTCTGAATAGATGATAATATCATCCATGTATACCTTGATGAAAACATCGATGTATTTCTGCGAAGACTGAAGTCACGAGCTTCTGGAACACAGCTGGTCCGTTCTTGAGGCCGAAGGGCATCACCGTAAATTCGTACGAGGACCCGTCAGGCAGGCTGAACGCTGTCTTCGGGCTGGAGTCCTTGTGCAGTGGGACTTGCCAAAATCCACTCTTCAGATCTAAGGTGGTGAAGATCTGAGCTGTGCCAATCTCTTTAATGGAGTCGTGGATTGGTGGCATGCTGGAGGCTTCGTCGATGGTCACGTTGTTAAGCTTCCTATAGTCCACGCAGAAACGGGGGGTGCCATCCTTCTTGGTTACAATAACCACCGGGCTATTGTAAGGAGATTTGCTGGGGCGGATGACTCCTGCGGCTAGCATTTCTCTCACCTCCTTGGCCATTATCTGCTTCTTCTCCGTGGAATATTTATAGGGCTTAACGTTGATAGGCGTGGCGTCGGTCACTTCGATTTTCATCTCGGTGGCTTTGGTGGTCGGCTGGCGTAGACGGTCGTCGAAAACGTCATCGTACTCTCGAATTAACTTTTCAACTTGTTGAAAAGCGAAGGATGGAGCTTGATGGGGTTCCAGCCGCTGCGTCCTGGATTGCCTTTTTGCTGGGTTCTTCCAGTAAATGGTGGTTCTGCAGGTGGTACCGACGTGTAGACATTTACGTGGTATGTCTACATTGGCCTCTTCCTGCTCCAACCAAGGCATCCCTAACACAAGGTCGTGGTTCAAGTCCTCCATAACCACGCAGTTGACTTTTGAATCCAGAGTCTCGATTTTAATCTTGACTTCAGCAGTCCCTAGGGTGCGGGACGTGCTGCCCGTGCACGCCAGCTGAACCAATTCTGAGCCTCGTTGCAGGTCCCGTCTCTGGATCAATCTCTGGTGAATGAAGTTCCCAGATGCACCGGTGTCGACCAAGATCTTCACACGTTGTTCGTTGATCCTTCCATGGAGTTGGGGGAGGCCTGTCGTCGAGGGTCGTGTCTGAATTGGGTTCAGTTGGGGCGCCATCTTCACAACAGGGTTTAGTTGGCGCCCCTGTTGGCGTTTCCCTGGTTCTGAGGTAGTGGAGGTGGTGGTTGGCTCATTGGTGGCATCCTGGACTGTCTGTTGGGATTCCTCCATTCCTTGATCGCTTCAGGGTGGCGTGGTGTGTTGTTGTGACGTGGGGGGCGGTATTGCTGTCGCTGTTGGGATTGCTGCTGTTGGTGTTTGCTGATAGCGACGGTGTTCCGGCGAATGTCAGCTTCCATTCCCTGGGCTATCGTCAGGAGGTCCTCTTCGGTCTTGGGGATGCTGACTCGTAGGCAGATCGCGATGTCGGGTCTCAGCTGGTTTACGATGGTGATACACCTCTGGTCCTCAGGAGTGTATGGTGCGAGACGTCTGAATAAGGCTGCTTTGCCGTTGATAAAGTCCTCCGTGGGTTCATCCTTCCGTTGATGCTCTCCATGAAGTTTTGACGTCAAGGCTGAAATCACGGCAGGGTCGTTATATTTCCTTAGGAGACGGTCTCGGAAGGTGTCATATGGCAGATGCGTGTGCGGAAACTTCTGGACCCATTTCTTCGCATCGCCGTGGAGTGAGTTGTCAATGAGATAGTCTATCCAATTGTCCTCGTCTACGTCGTATTTCGTTAGGAAATTCTCAGCTTTGGTCAGAAAGCTGAGGGGGTTTTCGGTGTCCCGGCCTGAGAACTCTGGGGGCTTAATATATGAAATCCTGGGCTTCGGTGGCTCAGGTTGAGGCATCTGTGGTGTCGTGCCTTGGGTGGTTGAAAGGGCCGTCATCACTTGCATCAGCGCAGCTATGAAGTCAGCGGTTGAAGGCTGGCTTAAAGACGGTCCTGGGGCCGTAGGTTCGGATTTTTGTTGGGCGCCATGTTGCCGAGAGGGGGCATTTGGGCCTGTAGGACCCATCGCCGGCTCTTCGGACTTCTTCCTGTCCCCGGAATTTGATCGGGTGTTGACCATCTTTGCTTGTCGCTGGTAAAACGTGTTAATACTGCTACTGGTATAAAATAACAGTTACCGTGACAAGTATCTGTTATAGGTAACAGTTCCAAGGAACAGTTACAAAATAGCAGATCAAAATAGAAAACAGAACAGGTAAAATAATCTAAGTATTCTTTGACTTACGAAAGAAATAACTTAGTAAACAAGGAAATAAAATGGTACATAAAAATACAATGCACAGAAAATGTTTCTAATTGTTTCTTGACTTACGGAAGAGACAACTTAGAATGAAAAGTAAAATACACAAGAATAAAAGAACAGAAAAGTGCGGAAATATTCCTAAGTGTTTCTTGACTTACGGAAGAAACAACTTAAGAGACAGAAATATAGATAAATGAAATATGTAAATATGAAACAATGTATGGAAACATTTCAAAGTGTTTCTTAGAACAGAAAACAAGCAAGAGAATCAAATATAGTAAAATAAGAATACAAATATTTGTAAGTGTTTCTTGACTTACGGAAGAAACAACTTATAATAGAAAATAAGAAAATCAAATACAGAAAAGATATGGAAATATTGCTAAGTGTTTCTTGACTTACGGAAGAAACAACTCAGCATGAAATGGTAAAATAAAAGAGACAAATATATAAGAAAATATCTTAGATAAATATCGGAAATATTAATGCAATAATGATTATGAAAATATTTCTAAGTGTTCTTTTGACTTACCGGAAAAGAATGACTTAGGCACACAATAAAATTAACAAGTCAAATATCAGAGAAATATTTCTAAGAGTTCTTCGACTTACCGGAAAGAACTACTTAGACACAAAGTACAAAATCAAATTTATAAAATAGAAAAAAGTAAGGTAAATATTTCTAAGTGTTCTTAACTTACGGAAGAACAACTTAGATACAAAATACAAGAAAAATAAACTATCAAAATAATCAAATAAAATATCAAATAATCAGTATATGAACAAATATAAGTCAAAGTAATATTCTAACCTGAAAAGGTCTGAATATACAATAATAAAATATAAATGGTTATCAGGAAATAAGAAATAAAACAATAGCTTAGTCGGAACAATAATAGCACCGACTAGGTCTACAGAAGAAGAGGCAAGCTCGACTGACCGATGAGAGAAATTCCATCTGCTTTTATATAAAACAAATCCTTTGTTTTACGTAGCAAAAGTGGAATTTCCCTGCATCGAGTCAATTAGAAATTCGGATTTGCCCAAACTTGGAATTTCCAAGTATTTCTCCGAATTTCTAAATGCGTCCGGTACCGCTGTCAGCTTCTACCTGACACGCCTCCGGAGACAATAAGCTGGACCGAGAGCTTATACCAAAACATAAAAAAAAAATTTTTTTTCATAAAAATTTGGAAAAAATCATCAAACTGGGCACCCTTGGATTTTTTTTTTCAAATTTTGTTATTCGGCTATATTGGCGTCAATTTTGGTCCGAGAGTCAAGCAAGTGGACATTTCTTACATAAAATTGACCGCTCGTTCTTCTGAGATGCTCAGAATTTTCCTACATCTAACGGTTCGTGAGAAAAAATTTCATTTGTAGGTCTATATTTGATGAAAAAGTGGAAAATTTTTAATTCGATTTTTTCCCTTTTCCGGCAAATTTGGGTTAGCGGAACAGACTAAGATAAATTTTTGTAATAAGCTGGACCGAGTGCTTGTACCAAAACATAATTTTTTTTTTTTTATAAAAATTTGGAAGAAATCATCAAAGGGCGTACCCTTGGATTTTTTTCAATTTTCGTTATTCGGCTATATTGGCGTCAATTTTCGTCCGAGAGTCAAGCGAGTGGAGATTTCTAACATAAAATTGACCGCTCGTTCTTCTGCGATTCTCAGAATTTTCCTATATCTAAGAGTTCGTGAGAAAAATTTTCATTTTTAGGTCTATATTTGCTGAAAAAGTGGAAAATTTTTAATTCGATTTTTTCGCGTTTCCGGCAAATTTGGGTTAACGGATCAGACGAAGACATATTTTTGTAATAAGCTGGACCGAGTGCTTGTACCAAAACATAAAACAAATTATTTTTTTTCATAAAAATTTGGAAAAAGTCATCAAAGTGGGTACCCTTGGATTTTTTCAAATTTCGTTATTCGGCTATATTGGCGTCAATTTTTGTCCGAGAGTCAGGCGAGTGAAGATTTCTAACATAAAATTGACCGCTCGATCTTCTGCTATGCTCAGAATTTTCCTACATCGAACTGTTCGTGAGAAAAATTTTCATTTGTAGGTCTGTATTTGCTGAAAAAGTGAAAAATTTTTAATTCGATTTTTTCTCGTTTCCGGCAAATTTGGGTTAGCGGATCAGACTAAGACTCATTTTTGTAATAAGCTGGGCCTAGTGCTTGTAGCAAAACATAAAAAAATTTTTTTTTTCATAAAAATTTGGAAAATATCATCAAAGGGGTACCCTTTAATTTTTTTCAAATTTCGTTATTCGGCTATATTGGCGTCAATTTTGATCCGAGAGTCAAGCGAGTGGAGATTTCTTACATAAAATTGACCGCTCGTTCTTCTGCGATTCTCAGAATTTTCCTATATCTAACAGTTCGTGAGAAAAATTTTCATTTTTAGGTCTATATTTGCTGAAAAAGTGGAAAATTTTTATTTCGATTTTTTCTCTTTTCCGGCAAATTTGGGTTAGCTGAACAGACTAAGATACATTTTTGTAATAAGCTGGACCGAGTGCTTGTACCAAAACATAAAAAATTTTTTTTTTCATAAAAATTTGGAAAAAATCATCAAAGGGGGGTACCCTTGGATTTTTTAAAATTTCGTTATTCGACTATATTGGCGTCAATTTTTGTCCGAGAGTCAAGCGAGTGGAGATTTCTAACATAAAATTGACCGCTCGTTCTTCTGCGATGCTTAGAATTTTCCTACATCTAACGGTTCGTGAGAAAAATTTTCATTTGGAGGTCTATATTTGCTGAAAAAGTGGAAAATTTTTAATTCGATTTTTTCGCGTTTCCGGCAAATTTGGGTTAACGGATCAGACAAAGACATATTTTTGTAATAAGCTGGACCGAGTGCTTGTACCAAATCATAATTTTTCTTTTTATAAAAATTTGGAAAAAATCATAAAAGGGGGGTACCCTTGGATTTTTTCAAATTTTGTTATTCGGCTATATTGGCGTCAATTTTCGTCCGAGAGTCAAGCGAGTGGGGATTTATTACATAAAATTGACCGCTCGTTCTTCTGCGATTCTCAGAATTTTCCTATATCTAACAGTTCGTGAGAAAAATTTTCATTTTTAGGTCTATATTTGCTGAAAAAGTGGAAAATTTTTAATTCGATTTTTTCTCTTTTCCGGCAAATTTGGGTTAACGGATCAGACGAAGACATATTTTTGTAGTAAGCTGGACAGAGTGCTTGTACCAAAACATAAAAAAATTTTTTTTTTCATAACAATTTGGAAAAAATCATCAAAGAGGGTACCCTTGGATTTTTTTCAAATTTTGTTATTCGGCTATATTGGCGTCAATTTTTGTTCGAGAGTCAAGCGAGTGAAGATTTCTAACATAAAATTGACCGCTCGTACTTCTGCGATGCTTAGAATTTTCCTACACCTAACGGTTCGTGAGAAAAATTTTCATTTGTAGGTCTATATTTGATGAAAAAGTGGAAAATTTTTAATTCGATTTTTTCTCTTTTCCGGCAAATTTGGGTTAGCGGAACAGACTAAGATACATTTTTGTTATAAGCTGGACCGAGTGCTTGTACCAAAACATAAAACAAATTATTTTTTTTCATAAAACTTTAGAAAAAGTCGTCAAAGTGGGTACCCTTGGATTTTTTCAAATTTCGTTATTCGGCTATATTGGCGTCAATTTTTGTCTAAGAGTCAAGCGACTGAAGATTTCTAACATAAAATTGACCGCTCGTTCTTCTGCGATGCTTAGAATTTTCCTTCACCTAACGGTTCGTGAGAAAAATTTTTATTTGGAGGTCTATATTTGCTGAAAAAGTGAAAAATTTTTAATTCGATTTTTTCTCGTTTTCGGCAAATTTGGGTTAGCGGATCAGACTAAGACACATTTTTGTAATAAGCTGGGCCTAGTGCTTGTAGCAAAACATAAAAAAATTTTTTTTTTTTCATAAAAATTTGGAAAATATCATTAAAGGGGTACCCTTTAATTTTTTTCAAATTTTGTTATTCGGCTATATTGGCGTCAATTTTGGTCCGAGAGTCAAGCAAGTGGACATTTCTTACATAAAATTGACCGCTCGTTCTTCTGAGATGCTCAGAATTTTCCTACATTAAACGGTTCGTGAGAAAAAATTTCATTTGTAGGTCTATATTTGATGAAAAAGTGAAAAATTTTTAATTCGATTTTTTCTCGTTTCCGGCAAATTTGGGTTAGCGGAACAGACTAAGATACATTTTTGTAATAAGCTGGACCGAGTGCTTGTAACAAAACATGAAAAAAATTTTTTTTTTTATAAAAATTTGGAAAAAAGTCATCAAAGGTTGGTACCCTTGGATTTTTTCAAATTTCGTTATTCAGCTATTATGGCATCAATTTTTGTCCGAGAGTCAAGCGAGTGGAGATTTCTAACATAAAATTGACCGCTCGTTCTTCTGCGATGCTTAGAATTTTCCTACATCTAACGGTTCGTGAGAAAAATTTTCATCTGGAGGTCTATATTTGCTGAAAAAGTAAAGAAATTTTAATTCGATTTTTTCTCTTTCCCGGCAGATTTGGGTTGGCGGATCAGATTGACATGTTTTTGTAATAAGCTGGACCGAGTGCTTGCACCAAAACATAAAAAAAATTTTTTTTTTATAAAAATTTGGAAAAAATGAACAAAGGGGTTACCCTTGGATTTTTTTCAAATTTCGTTATTCGGCTATATTGGCGTCAATTTTCATCGGAGAGTCAAGCAAGTGGACATTTCTTACATAAAATTGACCGCTAGTTCTTATGCAATACTCAGAATTTTTCTGTATTTCTACGGTTTGTCAGCAAACTTTTCATTTTTAGGTATATATTTGCTGAAAAAGTAAAGAAATTTTAGTTCGATTTTTTCTCTTTCCCGTCAAATTTGGGTTGGCGGATCAGACCAAGACATATTTTTGTAATAAGCTGAACCGAGTGCTTGCAAAAAAATAATTCTGTTTTTTTTTTTAAATTTGGAAAAAATGAACAAAGGGGGTACGCTTGGATTTTTTTCAAATTTCGTTATTCGGCTGTATTGGCGTCAGTTTTTGTCCGAGAGTCAAGCGAAAGGACATTTCTTACATAAAATGGACCGCTCGTTCTTATGCTATACTCAGAATTTTTCTATATCTAACGGTTTGTCAGAAAAATTTTCATTTGTAGGTCTATATTTGCTGAAAAAGTAAAGAATTTTTAATTCGATTTTTTCTCTTTCCCGGCAGATTTGGGTTGGCGGATCAGACTATGACATATTTTTGTAATAAGCTCGACTGAGTGCTTGCACCAAAACATAAATTTTTTTTTATATAGGTATATAAAAATTTGGATAAAATTAATAAATGTGGTACACTTGGATTTTTTTCAAATTTTGTTATTCGGCTATGTTGGCGTCAATTTTTGTCGGAGATTCAAGCGAGTGTATATTTATTACACAAAATTGACCGTTCGTTCTTACGCAATGCTCAGAATTTTTTTATATCTAACGGTTTGTCAGAAAAATTTTCATTTGTAGGTCTATATTTGCTGAAAAAGTAAAGAATTTTTAATTCGATTTTTTCTCTTTCCGGCAGATTTGGGTTAGCGGATCAGACTAAGACATATTTTTGTAATAAGTTGGACCGAGTGCTTGCACCAAAACATAAATTTTTTTTTTATATAAAAATTTGGATAAAATTAATAAATGGGGTAACCCTTGGATTTTTTTCAAATTTCGTTATTCGGCTGTATTGGCGTCAATTTTCTCCGAGACTTAAGCGAGTGGATATTTCTTAAATAAAATTGACCGCTCGTTCTTACGCAATGTTCAGAATTTTTCTATATCTAACGGTTTGTCAGAAAAAATTTGCATTTATAGGTCTATATTTGCTGAAGAAGTAAAGAATTTTTAATTCGATTTTTCCTCTTTCCCTGCAAATTTGGTTTGGCGGATCAGAATAAGACATGTTTTTGTAATAAGCTGGACTAGTGCTTGCACCAAAACATAAAAAAATTTTTTTTTTTTATAAAAATTTGGAAAAAATGTACAAAGGGGGTACCCTTGGATTTTTTTTCTAAATTTGGTTATTCGGCTATATTGGCGTCAGTTTTTGTCGGAGAGTCAAGCGAGTGGGCGTTTCTTACATAAAATTGACCGCTCGTTCTTACGCAATGCTCAGAATTTTCTATATCTAACGGTTTGTGAGAAAATTTTCATTTGGAAGTCTATATTTGCTGAAAATGGTAAAAAATTTTATTTCGATTTTTTCTCTTTCCCGGCAAATTTGGGTTGGCGGATCAGATTAAGACATATTTCTGTAATAAGCTGAACCGAGTGCTTGCACCAAAACATAAAATTTTTTTTTATATATAAAAATTTGGAAAAAATTAATAAATGGGGTACCCTTGGATTTTTTTCAAATTTCGTTATTCGGCTGTATTGGCGTCAATTTTCGTCCGAGACTTAAGCGAGTGGATATTTCTTAAATAAAATTGACCGCTCGTTCTTATGCGAATGCTCAGAATTTTTCTATATCTAACGGTTTGTCAGAAAAAATTTCATTTGTAGGTCTATATTTGCTGAAAAAGTAAAGAAATTTTAATTCGATTTTTTCTCTTTCCCGGCAATTTGGGTTGGCGGATCAGACTAAGACATATTTCTGTAATAAGCTGACCGAGTGCTTGCACCAAAACATAAAAAAATTTTTTTTTTATAAACATTTGGAAAAAATGAACAAAGGAGGTACCCTTGGATTTTTTTCAAATTTCGTTATTCGGCTATATTGGCGTCAATTTTCGTCGAGAGTCAAGCGAGTGGACATTTCTTACATAAAATTGACCGCTCGTTCGTATGCGATGCTCGAAATTTTTCTATATCTAACGGTTCGTGAGAAAAATTTTCATTTGTAGGTCTATATTTGCTGAAAAAGTAAAGAATTTTTAATTCGATTTTTTCTCTTTCTCGTCAAATTTGGGTTGGCGGATCAGACTAAGACATATTTTGTAATAAGCTGGACCAAGTGCTTGCACCAAAACATAAAAAAAAATTCTTTCTTTTATAAAAATTTGGAATTAATGAACAAAGGGGGTACCCTTGGATTTTTTTCAAATTTCGTTATTCGGCTGTATTGGCGTCAATTGGAGAGTCAAGCGAGTGGACATTTTTTACATAAAATTGACAGCTCGTTCTTATGCAATGCTCAGAATATTTCTATATCTAACGGTTTGTGAGAAAAATTTCATGTGTAGGTCTATATAAGACACATTTTTGTAATAAGCTGGACCGAGTGCTTGTACCAAAACATTAAAAAAAAATTTTTTTTATAAAAATTTGGAAAAAATCATCAAAGTGGGTACCCTTGGATTTTTTTCAAATTTCGTTATTCGGCTATATTGGCGTCAATTTTCGTCCGAGAGTCAAGCGAGTGAACATTTCTTACATAAAATTGACCGCTCGTTCTTCT